>OY365785.1:5007500-5035000 GCA_959347405.1 Napeogenes sylphis | reverse complement strand
TTCTCTTGCTTGCTTGAGTGACGCTAATTTTTTACGTATAAAAGTTATTTCAATTGGCTATATATTTTTTACGTGCTACGTGCAGCACTAAAACACAAACAGATGATCAGACTTTTTTAAATTATAGAAATGGATTATGTTAGTTATCAAATCCTGGTTATTTATTTTATAATATTTTAAATGTACAGAGTTATTACATGTATAGAAGATTTGCTTGATACCTGACATAAGTTTTTTATTTTTTAACCGATTTAGATGAAATAAACACTAAATGTTAAGTGAAGACTGTCACAATATATTGTTACTATATAATTAATAAAATACTCTTTATAAAGCGTGTTAAAAATTTGACAGTTAGGTTGATGTTTGTATATATCATTGCACAAAAAGAACTCGGAGACTCGGTGAATACGATATGCTGCTTCATATATTCTATCTCATTCTTTCGCATGTGCAAGGTGCATGCTACGGATATGTTTGTCTCTTTTTACTTGAAATTCGCTTATACTGAGGATCCTGGCAAGGATAACGGGACGAATTGATTAAATTATTGCATTGTCATCGTATATGCATATGTCCTTGATAAGTATGCCAAAATTCAAACTCATCCGACATTTCAAAGTAGGTCAAAATCACGTTCAAAGATGCCGTTACATACATACATACATACATACATACATATATACATACATACATACGTACAACCCAAGGTAATAATAACTAATAATAATAAAAGCGTGTTAAAAAGGCCTTGCAACCAATATTATTAGCCTATGTAAACTCCGAGGGTCGAATCAGTACAAATAGAAATATTGTTCCAACAAACTTTGAAACTGCCCGGGAAGTGCCACCAATAGGAATTAAAATTAAACCATATAATTAAATTGGCCCTGCAAATTTCTATGTAACAGTAATAAGAAGGATTTTCACAAATAATTATGTAAAATTGTTGTGCAATATTAAAATAAATAATACCGATATATTTTCGTACGCAGACGACACCGCTGTAGTTTTTACTGGCAACTCTTGGGACAATGTAAAGAGTGAAGCTGAAAAAGGACTTTCTCAAATAGCACACTGGTTGAAATCAAACTTGCTTACACTGAACACAACAAAAACTAGTTTTATATGTTTTACCATCTATAATAATACTCAACCAGATAGCTCATATGACATCAAAATTCACGACTGTCACAACATAACTTCTTTAAAATGTTCATGTCCTTCAATCACCAAAGTTAGTTCGACAAAATATCTGGGGGTTCTGATAGATCAGAGACGTTCCTGGCATTTACAAATACAGGCAATCGCAACAAGAATGAGAAAATTAATATGGATATTCAAAACACTTAGGCATGTTACAGATAAAGCGCTACTTAATAAAATATATATCTCATTGGCACAATCCTTAATAATATATTGTATTTCTGTATGGGGTGGAGCACATAAAACAAATTACTTAGAAGCTGAAAGGGCGCAACGACTATTAATCAAAGTCATGTACTTCAAAAGACGTGGTTTTAGTACTAGTGACCTATACGAAATATCAAATCTGTTATCAGTAAGAAAACTTTATATTCTAAATGTAATACTAAAAAAACATATGTCAATTAAATTTAACACGAAATATATAAACAAAAGAAGAAATTACCTTGTTGTTAAACCTCTCCAAACCAGAACATGTTTTGCCCAAAATCAATATATACATCAGTCAACTCATCTTTACAATAGTGTTAATAAAATACTTAATATATATAGGATGTCGTATCATGAGTGCAAAAGGTCCTTGACTGATTGGCTAAAGTCTCTGGATTATAATGAAACTGAAAGGATACTTCATTATATAAAAGTGTAAAATGTAAGAAAAATAGTGTTAATCTATATAAAATAGTGTTAATGTAGGTAACTTAGTAGATGGTGGTTCTTTATAACAATCTAACTTTACAGATAAGTTCGTAAATAACTAATGTTTGTAAGTAAAAATAATTTACAATAAAGTAATAATAATATGTCTAGAATTATAAAAATAAAATTACAGAATTATATTTGAAACTTAGAATGGTAATATAATTTAAAATGTTATAACCTATGTATGTATGTTGTTTATATATTATAATATACCTAGAGTCAGTTACATATTTTATAGTTTAGTAAAAAAAAAAAAACAAAATATAAATGTATACAGTATTAGTTACTCTATTAAGCTAAGGAAGAGTGGTTCCTTCTGGCACAGGTGCTTAAGCACTTAAAAGAAGGGATCAATTTTTTACATTGTTAAACATGTATATATAAAACAATAAAGAATTTGAATTTGAATTTGAAAATTCAGTGAACCAAACGATTAAAAACAAGATCTCCCGTGGAAATTAATTATCCCGCTGCAATCTATGTTGTGTCACAGACAAAACCACGTGCAAAAGTTAGAAATTCTATAGCCTATGTATTATTTTGGTACACAAACTACAATATTGCTAAGTTTCATCAAAATCCGTCCAGTAGTTTTGGCGTGATTCAGTAACAAATATCACAAACAAAACTACGTACAAAAGTTAGTATTTCTCTAGCTTATGTGTTATTTTGGTATGTAAGCTACAATAGTGCTAAGTTTCATCAAAATCAGTTCAGTAGTTTTGGCGTTATTGAGCAACAAACATCCATCCATACAAACATTCAAAGAATCGTACTTATATATTAGTAAGATTTGCGGTAAATATCAGTTTAGCTAATGTGTCACTATGGTTATCAAGTAAGTACATACAAAGTATTTTTGTTATTTATTAGTAAAACCCGTCATAGTTTTAAGTTTTAATAAAAAATATATAAAATAAGCCATCATATTTAGAAATTCCTTTAACGAGAGTAAATAAAATAAATCCAACATTGAGAAAATAAACAAAAAGAAAATATTAGATCGTAATTTCACAAAGCATTGGCCGACTATGTTGATTGCGTTGAACAGTTCTTATTTATACAGCTTTATATACATATAGATGTTGAGCCTTTGACAGTCAATGAGCGCAATCTTAATCTCACGGAGATTTGTTATATATAAAACATAACAAATTATACGTTATCCACATATATTTAAGACATGGGCATAAATATTGTAAACATATATATAGAGATGTTTTTTACTCAAAGATGTTTATTATTAGGTGTATTGTAAGCTTTATGTATTATTTTTATAATTAGGGTAGGGTTGTATTTATTATTAGTATTGTGATAGGAATAAAAGCTTAGAATTCCAGATTACATTTTTTATTAGAATTAAGGATTATGTTTTTGATTGAAATTGAGAACTTAGCTTAGATAATATTTTCGTTAATCATAAATATTTGAAGCTAAAATGTTTGAATATTACTTATTCTGTGTTAATAATATTACACACCTAGGGAGGAAAAATAAGAAATGTTTCAGATCACATGCAATTGTCGACGTAGGTGGAACCGAGGTCGACTAACATGTGATCTGAGGCTTTCTTATTTTACTTCCCGAGGTGTGTATGCTATTTTTCTGTCCGACGATGCGACGGCGGAAAGCGGCAACTTCGTTTAGCGCAGCGGGACGAAAGTTGTCACTTTCCGCCCGGCGGGCAAAAAAAGTTCTTTTGTGTCACTTGGTTCATGGTCGAGAATATTAAGACAAGACTCATATAAAGATAGTTTGGAGAAACGTAAGACATACTGTGAGGTTACATTATTGTTAAACGACTATTTTATAATAATCGGTAATGTTTTGATTCGTTTCAATGTTTTGATGGTCCCTGTATTGATTCATATAAATTAATGAATTACTAATTTAACTGTAGGTAATAAGAAGAACCAATAAGGTGTAATTATTTAAATCGTTGTTTTATTAACTTAAATAGTGATATTTAGAATTGTTATGTCAAGTAATGGTTATTTTCGTATGCTTAAAGTAGTTAATTTGACTAAGATTATTATTTATGTGAAGAGGGACATTTGCTTAATTAGTAAATACTTGAATAAGCTAGAAAGGTGGGAACCATTAAGACTTCATAATTAAATCCAGTATTTAATACCGTGTTTACCGATACTTACAATTGTTCATTTACGAGTAGTTGTTATTTTTGTACGTTTAAAGTAGATGATTTGACTATGATTATTATTTATGTGAAGAGGGAGTTAATAAAGAAGGGTATATAAACTGCGGTTAGGACGATATTCGGGACAGACACTGCTGGATAGTACCAAGGAAGGATTAAATACAAGTATATAAAAGTGAAGAGTGAGTAGTGAAATCTGTGAAACAATATAATTGGACGTGGCCCTTATAATAATACACTACAAGAACTATTCTAGAACTTATTTAAAGGGTATATGACCCTTCTAGTTATGCTTATAATTAAATTAAGTGTACTCCTGTATTGCATTAATTTAAACATAATTGATATATTATAATGTATTAATGTCAATAAGTAACTCAAACAACCAATTAGTTAGAACAATTCGAATTTGAATTAAATAATGATTTCGGGAAGATGCTTCGAGTAGAAATCCTTGGGGCAGGTTTATTATTTTTTATTCCACCAGATAAATCAGATTTTATTAATGTAAAAATATTGTCTTTTAACATTGAAACATAGTGTTTGAAAAATGGGAGAAGAGGGTAGATGCTTTTGGGAAGTTAACTAGCTAGTTCTCTGTATTTGAACCAACAGCCAATTGAAACGTTTTATCTTTTAGATGTTAAAATGAATAAAATTCATTTTTATATTTACGAAACTTACTGTATGTAGCTTTTATTACTTATTTTTATATCCTTATTTTTAAAGCCCCTGTACAACAACTACCGTTAACGAGGTGATTGCTTTATCAAGGGTGAAATCTAAATTCTAAACTTTTTGGAAACTCATTTGAAATTAAAATAAGTTATTTCAAAAGCACTTCTCGCTTGATTCTATATGGACACTGCGCATTCCTTTGTAAGAACATAAAAATATATAATCGTGGAATAGGCATCATCTAAGCTAATCTGAGCTAGTAAGTAGATCTAGCAAATCTTGTATAAGTGTTGTTATATACATGATAAATCCTTATATATACGCCTATAGCATATATAGAACCCGTTCTCATAGTGCAAATATGTCCAGCGAAAGGATTCTTGAAGTTATTGATATTTATTATTTATATATCACTCTTTACCGATAGCTTATAGCTAGTTCTCTAAATCACGAGTCTTTAATAGTAAAGAAGATTTTATTCATAAGAACTTTACGGATAATTAGATTGCTATTAATCAGTAGTTAAGTTAAAAATTCTACTAAAAATTAAGAATAATTAATTTTTAAAAATAAATTTCTGTAACAACACGTGAAAAAAAATCGACACAATCGCTGTTCCACTAGTTATAGCATATGAAGCTGTATTCAAATTATTCAATATAATAAACAGCAATAAAATAAATGGGAAATATAATACTTATGTAAAAATATTAACATAAAATAAATTTGAAGAATTAATGTAAGGAGTCACACTATTAGATATACATTTAGATGTCATTTATCTTATGGAGATAACATTTTTTTATTGATTGTGGGGTGTAAAAATATTTAAAGGCTAAATGGCTAGTAATGACTAAATGTTGATATTTATTACATCTACATTCCTATTTAATGTTTTTTTTTTTTACCACAGATTAGGTAAATGGTATTTGTTTTAGCTGTACTGTAACCGATGGATGTAAATACGGAATTCTAAAATAAAATTATGAATTTTAAATTAAGAATGTACTTATAATATAAAAATATTTTTTCAAATAAAGACACTTGTAACATATTTGCGGTCAACGACACATCTTATGATGAAAACCATTTACTTTATAACATTATTATTTTCCTGCTTATCTCTTAGTGTGTTTTGTGAACTTAGGTCGTGTTCAATAAACATAATATCCCAGGGCTTAGTGCGAGGCTATGAAGACCCAGAAGACGGAGTATTTGTTTTCTATAATGTGCCCTACGCTACGGTACCCAAAGGGACAAACAGATTTAAGGTAAGTATTTAATTTCAGGTCAATACTTCAAAACCCAATAGATAATCAAAGTTTTTTTCAAAGTTCAAATATATCTGATTAATCAGTTATTCAGTACCTTTACTACAGTACTTTACGTGTGTATCTGTGAGTCTGTCTGTGGCATCGTAGCAGCCAAATACCTGGTGTGATCAATAAATACGGTGAATAATGTTATATTATAAAAAGTATCACGCTTACATAGAATCTGATTTAATCTCCTTCAAAGTACTCTCGTTGGCTAGCAATGCACTTATTCCAACGTTGACTCCATGACTGGATGCATTTCTGGAAGGCATCTTTTGGAAGGGCTTTCAGCTGTTCGGTCGTGGCCCTTTCAATGTCAGCAATGGTATCAAAACGTTTTCCTTTAAGCACACTTTTAATTTTTGGGAAGAGCCAGAAGTCGCACGGTGCTAAATCCGGTGAGTATGGCGGATGTGGACAGACAGGAACATTTTTTCTGCCAAAAACTCACGAATGAGAAGCGAGGAGTGACACGGCGCATTTTGCGCTTACTCGTCTCATATGCAATTCATCTGTTAAAATGCTTTGGACGGAGCCATACGAGATGTTAAGGTCTTCAGATAGCTCTCGAATAGTCAGTCGCCTTTTTGAACGAATCATTGTTTCCACTTTTTGCACATTTTCATCTGTTTTTGAAGTGACTGGACGTCCCGCACGCTGCTCGTCTTCAACACACTCATTTCCGTTTTTAAATCGGTCATACCACTTGTACACAGTCTTTAGAGTTACTACATTATCGCCGTATACCGATTTTAACATTTCATGAGCTTCTTTAGCACTTTTTTGCAACTTAAAACAAAACTTAATGTTAATGCGTTGTTCGAAATCCATGTTGCGCGACAGACACGATAAACACAACCTCACTCTAGCGGCTCTGATAGCTGACTGACATGTTCAAACGTGATACAACTTGTCCCTGCCTGTGTCAGCGGATCACGCTACTTAACAAATTACAACATATGGCTGTAGCATCAGCTATTGCCGGTATAAAAATTCGTTCACCGTACATATTGATCACACCTCGTAAGTGGTTTGATTCGCGGTTTTTTTTATAGAAAGCCTGGTTCGTCGAGATGGTTTTTAGCTATGTTTGGTTTAAATAAAAACGGTTTTCACCGAGATATTGAGCTTTTATTGGTGCTGCTGAAAGGTTTTCTTGCAATATTGATAGTAAATATCAAGTGAAAATTAGTGTGTTCAAAGGTTAATTTAGTACTATATAGAAATCTGTAACATAAATTTAAAACTTTCGATTCAATAATATTTCTAAAAAGGAGAAGAATAATATTATTATTTACTTATTGAAGTAGTTGATCGCTAAGTAAAAGAAGAAATCAAAATATACGTAAGTTAATAAGGCAAAAAACGAAATATTAATAACAAATCATGTAGTCTAAATCCTCATCCTCTTCTGAGAACTTAGTGAAATAGACGCCATCGTCAACATACGTATAATTGTCCCCCGACACATCGAAATTGAAATAATAGTATATTACACACCTAGGGAGGACCTATCGACGGATTCTGCTTGGATCCCCAACACTGTTCTTTCTGCATGCCAATAATATGTTGGATATGGGCAGCTGTTGAGACTTCCTATCAAAAGTAAATTATTAGGGACAGCCCTAATTCAGTTTTATCTCTAGAAAACACAAGTTTGCGCGTTTGCCAATAACAAACTCCGTACGTCATGTTACTTGTGAACTTTGCTCTTGATGTGCTCTTCGAGATCGGTTTCTTCAATGTCTCGACAAATAATAATAATATACTGGGCCTGAAAATATTAAAAGAAGAGAGAAAGCTAAGAAACTAGGATTAATCCACAGAACGAGGCAGTAATTCACGCCCAACCAAGTTTCGCGCCCCAGTATTTGCTTCTACTTCTTATCAGCGTCAAAAACACTAGACTTTAATATTATTTTAACAAAATTCACAGAAACCACGAAGAGATATAAAATGAAATTTAAATTTATTGTTTTTTCCAGGCTCCATTACCGGCTCCGGTTTGGGAAGGCACATTTGAAGCTATAGACCGTAAAATTGTGTGCCCTCAGAGCGATTTGTTGGGGTTTTTACCAGAAGACATAGTAAAAGAAGAAGATTGTCTAGTTGCAAATATTTATATTCCCAACAGTAATGCAAAAAATCTTCCCGTAGTTGTATACGTCCATGGTGGAGGTTTTGTTGCTGGGTGGGGAGACCAATTTACATTTAAAAAAATGGTTAGAATTCAGAATGTTATAGTAGTGTCATTTAATTATAGACTTTTTGCTCATGGTTTTTTGTGTCTTGGAACGAAAGACGCACCGGGAAATGCAGGAATGAAGGACCAAGTCGCTTTGTTACGGTGGGTAAGGGATAATATTGCAAGTTTTGGTGGCAATCCCAATGACGTCACGTTACACGGCTGCAGCGCTGGCTCTTCATCAGTGGAACTGTTAATGCTTTCAAAAATGGCGAATGGTCTGTTTAAAAGAGTAATGGCGGATAGTGGGGCAGGTATATCAACTTATGCTCTACAGATTCATCCCATTAAAAATGCAAGGAAGTACGCAAAACTATTGGGCTATGATGGTAAAGATGATGTTTACTCTTTAGAATATTTTTACAAAAATGTATCGTATGATAAACTAAATTCAGTTCAAGTTGCAAACAATCCAGATTTTATACTTCTCATGACGCCTTGTGTAGAGAGAGATGTAGGAGAAGAAATGTTCTTAGATGATAGTCCTATCAACATACTAAAAAAAGGAAACTATAACAAAAAACCGATGTTATATGGATTTACTAATATGGAAGGATTATTTCGTTTGCAGCAATTTTCTATGTGGAAAGATGAAATGAATGGAAATTTTTCAAACTTTTTGCCGGGCGATTTGCATTTTAAAGATCACAAAGAAAAGGAACGAGTAGCAAATGATATAAAACACTATTATTTTGGAAACAAATTAGTAGGAGAAGATACAATTTTATCATACGTTGAATATTACACAGACATTTTTATTGCATATGCAATGATGAAATCAGTAAATCTCCAATTAGAAGCAGGAAATGATCAGATTTACTTGTATGAGTATTCATATTTTGACAATGACACTGAATATATACCAAATACGAATGTACGGGGTTCCAATCACTGTTCTCAGACCTTTGCGGTAATGGACGGATTTTATAACTTTGTATCGGTTCCCTATAATGAAAAATACGTATCAAGTGATATGTTGAGGATGAAGGGTATTATGAGAAAATTGTGGGGAAATTTTATAAAAACAGGGTGAGTCTATCTTTAAGAAAATATATAAAATATATAATAGTGATTTCATGGAACCATGTGTGTAACGCTTAGAACCCCAATAGTCACTCACAGAGTAGAGACACCATTGCATCGTAGCCTTTATGTAGGAACGCGGTATCGAATAAAAAGTATCGATACCCATGAGTAGTAACGAAAAAAAGTTTCGTACTCATAAACGTATCGCAACTAAAGTATCAATACTTCAAGATATCGAGTACTTTTTTAGGGTTTAATAATTTATAATAATTATTTGTCTATTGAGCACATAAAGACACGGTATCGATAAATAAGTATCTATACTGTTACTCAAGAGTAATTCGAAAAAAAAGTAACGTACTTATAAAAGTATCTAAACAAATATCTAAGTTTCTTAACAAATACTTCAATGTATACTTTACTTTGAAGTTTAGAAACTTTTATCTTAAGGCTTAATACGCATACGTCAAGCCGTCAGTCACAGTCAGAAAGTAAAGTCAGCTTAGATTCAATGGCTGTCCTATAGAACAGAGTATGATAAAAACTATGATAGATTTCAAAATTGTATTTGCAGGCCTAACAGTAGAATGTTTATGAATACTTAAATGTGAATAATGCCTTTTTTTATACCTACATTCAGAGCAAATAAATCATTTTTATTATTATAAACTGTTGATATTAGGATTAAAAAATAATAGAATAATAAAAAAAGAAAACTGCCTACCACTGGTAAAAATTTTATTATTATTAACTCAATATTACGATTTAGAAGATAGAGTATATTGTGCTAGATAGCGTACGTAGCCTTCGAAGATTTATTCGATACGATACCTGCCAAAAAGTACTCATTGAGTATAGGTATCGAACACAAAGTGTCGAGTACAAAAGTATCTGTATCGAAACGTAAAGTACTCGATACCACAAAGTATCGATACTTTTTTCGTGTCCCTACCTTTATGTGCTTTTTGCTTTGACAGTGTCAACATAAAGTAATAGTGTTAGAGATCGTGTGATTTTAATAATAAATAAGGTATTTAGCAGTTCAAATGTCGCATTCAATCACTTAAACACAAAAGTTTCTAGGAAAAAAATTGCTTAACCTTGGTTTAAGTTTGTGTTTTATTATAAGCGTAAGTAAGCTACTTCAGGCTCGGAATTCTTCTCTGCTGAGAAATGCTCTTCTGCTCTTTTAAATGAAATTTAACAATATTTGACTTATACATTATAACATCAACTCTAATCATGAACCAATAACGCAAGTTCGACGAATTTTAATCAATAAAAAACTCTTGAATGTTATAATAAGATCTATTTCATATTCTTTTTAACCCAGAAATAAATCTAGCTGTTACAATTATCTATCATCTTTAAGATTATAGACGTGTTATAAAATCTTAACTCATTGCAACAATAATTTGTAAAAACGGAAATCGATCTTAAAAATCAAAATGTTGACTTAAAATATCTTGTAAAAATGTTGATTAAAAAAAAATTCGAAAGATTCATTTATATTATTATTACTTCTGTACGTGGATGGGCGGATTGTAGACAATACCACGTAAATGCTTTAGTCAGTGTCTGGGTAGACGGAATACCAAATATACTTCTTACGATCCGGGTCTTAAAACAGGCGGTCAATGCGTTAGTACGGTTACGGAAGTAGCTCCGTTTAAATATTTTGGTGAAAAAATCGATTATCAAGGCCGTACTCCATCGTAAGATGCAATAGTCGATAGCTTTTTAAATGAGCTTAAAAAGGTAGACCATCAACCAATAAGTTACCTCAAAAAAGCTTGGATATACGATATTTTTTTAACTTCATGTCTAAGTTGGCCTTTATTCCCCGTTTATGACATTAATAAAACCCTTTTTTTCAACTTAGATGCAAACGTCATAAAGACATTCAAGTTATGGCTTGGGTTAGCGCACTCATCGGACTTTTCAACCTTATTTAGAGACCGAAACATTTTTGGTAAAATGAAAGAAACCATCGGAGCTCAACATCTAAGAGTTACCAAAAGACATATCATCGAAAATTCTAAAGATAATACTGTAACATCTCTCCCAAAAAATAAAGTTGCCTCAGAACTCGAGTCACGACTTCAATTCCATAAAAAAGATATGATAGGTGCTCGAACGAGTAAAGTAGGGCTAGGATCAAGTAGGAAAGTTCAAGACATAGACATACGAGTAACGAAATCTTTTATTCGACAAGACGAAAACGATAACTACCGACTCCACTCGATGAGCCTAGAAATTCAAACCGAATGAGTGACCATAGGAGATTTTTGTATTCCACTAGGTTTGAAGTGGCGCACCTTAATTTAAGATTGGTCCCCAGCATTATTAAAATTCTATCTTAATGCATTCCAAATGACTCTCCCAGATCAAAGTAATTTAGTAAGATGGGGCAAAGCCACCGAAAAGTCTGGCAAGATCTGTGGGGAGACAATAGGAACCGCGAAACACTTATTAGTAGGGTGTAGGGTACTTTTAGGTAAAGGTCAATACTCGCGTCGCCACGATAAGGTATTAGAAATTATACGGGAAGCGGTTAGTCTTTCAGTAGCAAGAGCGCGGAAGGGTATAACAACCACCAAACGAATCAAAAGCCGAGCCTTATTCAATTTTAGGCGCTGCTCCTGATTGGATTCTCATGATGGACACGTATGAAAAGCATTACAAAATCCCTGGGGATGTTGGTGTTTCGTCATCCAGACCGGACTCATTCCTGTATTCGAAACATCTGAGGCGCGTGATACTTGTGGAGCTTACTGTTCCTTGGGAAACAAACATTCCCAGGAATCACAGATTCAAGCTCAATAAGTATTACGAACTGACCAAAGAACTGTCCAGAAATAAATTTATAGTTAGCGAGAGGTATAACAGCAAAATCTCTCTATAACTTACTTAAAGATCTTGGTCTTTCTAGAACTAGCATCGGTTCATTTCTAGAACGTATTTCAAAGGCGGCATTAGCAGGTTCTTTCTTAATTTGGTTAGGTAGGGAGAGGAGTGTAGACAGTGAAGGCGAGCGTGTTTGCGCATCATAAAGGGGCCCCTTAAACCTACCCCTGGGTCGCAAGTCCCAGGCATTGTTTGCACTTCTTTCCTTGCAACGCGATGGGCCCGGCACCGGCTCGGTGAATATATGGAATGCTAAGAAGAATCATCTTATATTTATATTTTTTTTAAATATGTAGTCGTGAATTGCGCATGTGTGATTTTCAGCAAGCTTTGGAATCTTAATCTTTGGGAAGCTTATTACGAGTGGAATCATTATATTTAATGAAACAATTGGCTAGGCTGTATAATATGTTTTGTTGAAATGTAATTTTAATTTCAGGCATCCCGTAACAAACGATTCTGATTTGGTTCAGTGGGCGCCAATAAGTTGCAGTTGGTCTGAATTGATGTCTATTAACAGGACTATACAAGTGCAAAAAACTCCTACAACAAAACGAGCAATTTTTTGGAATAAGATCTATGATAAATATTACATTACGCCACAACCACCCCCACCACCACCGCCAGAAGAAACTGTTAGTGTTGCGTCAAACACCATTGGTAATAGTGCAGGTGATTAAACTACATTAATCATAATATTTAAACTAGTTTAAATCTAAGTAAATGTACTTACTAGCATTTACTTAAAATAATAAATTATTAATAAAATCACAATATTTAATCTTATTTAAATCTAAATAAATATATTAGCAGATACTTAAAATAATAACATATTAATTATTATTTATTTTTATATTACTGTTTTTATACAGTTTTTAAATATAGTATTACTGTGGTAATCACACAATCATTTCATTGTGGTCGTAATGATAAAGTGTGTATTTACTGATTGTTTGTAGTTAAGTCCATGAAAAATTTAGTTAAGTTGTCCTGTCGGTAAGCGAATTGAGATATGTACCTATATCTTCTATACTGAAAAGTTTGATACATTCGTTCTTCAGAGTCTTGTAAGAGTCTTTCGCCTAAAAAAAAAGGTAAGACAAAATAAAGCAAAGGAATATTCCTGATAACAGGATGCTGACTTATTTTGTTATTAATTATTAAGAATATGGATCAGGTTTTGTGGCATTATTGAGCACATTTTGAATTTCTCCTTAACTTCCAATAGTTCCTTCGAATGAATTTCTTCCTGGACTAAAGCTAAATAAGTTTTTATTATTTACCAACTGTAACAATTCATATTTTCCTTTGTATTTTCGTCCTACATAATATATATAAATATAAATATATTACTCTTTCTAAAATCTTTAAAGTGCATAAAAAGCATCTTACATTGTCAGTCAATTAATTGAACAGATAAGAACAAAATGGCTTTTGAAAATAAACAGTAAAAGTACACATTTTTTTAGAATACTCTTTGTTACATGTGTATTATTACTTTTATTCTTGCTTATTTTAGATAATTGTCAGTAGATCAAAATATTTTATATAAATCAAGTAACAAATAGAATAATTAATTATTTATAAACTATGTGAAATCGCATCACACGTCGTGAAATTCGTCATTTCTTTATGAAATGAGGTTGTGTATTCTAATGACTATCTTTTTCGCTTTAGTCCTTTCTGAGGCCACCGACAACGATGAATCGCGCCTAGTGCAAATGAATTCTGGTTCCGTATGCGGGTACAAAGACTCTCAGGAAGATGTTTTTGTATTTTATGGAATACCATACGCTAAAGCTACTGGTACTCAGCGGTTTGCGGTAAGATTGACTTCCGTTTGATTTTATCACTTTTTTTCAAAATTAAATTAATTAACCAAGAAAAGGAAATGATAAGTATCTTATTACAATATTAATATTTTAATTGTTTGATATTTACGATGACACAGAAGCCGTTATAACGTTTCAAAACCTAGAAAATAACCTTGGAATGTCTATAACATTTCTATATAAAGCATTTATTTTAATCTTTGAATATATCTACAAACATGTGTAGCCATGCTAAGCTTATTTAAATTTATATAAATATAGAATAAAAAATAAACCGATACGGGCAGGGATTCGAATCCGCGACTACTGGGAAACCGTCCCGTCGCTTTACCAACTGAGCTACGGTATCGCTGTCCGTCTCGGTGAATTCTTTCTATCTATTTTAAGTTATGTAGTATTGTAATTGTAATGATAACAATATAATGGAAAGAAACATAATGGAAAGAAACTTATAGTTATTAAATGTTGCTTGTATTTCAATAATTAAATATATTATTCATATTTTTACTCTAACTTTATTATGAAATAAAATTCATGAATGAATCGGAATTTTGACTGACTAGTTTCGAACCCATTTGGGGTTTCTATTCATGAGCTCGAAACATATTCAAAATTTGCTAAAAAAAATAATTGATAATATATTATCGTAATTTTAGGACCCACTACCGGCACCAGTTTGTGCGATATCTTAGAAGCAGTAAATAAAAATATTCTTTGTCCTGAAATTATTGTGTAGGACATTTTGCCTAAGACACAAAATATGAAAGAAGACTGCTTGATTCAAACATTTACGTTCCTGAAACAGACGATAAAAATCTTCCAGTCGTTGTCTATGGACACGATGGCGGATTTATTACAGGATTCGGAGACTATTTAACATCGAAGAAGTTAGTAAGAAGTAAAAAGATTATTGTTGTAACATTCCATTTAACTATAGATTAGGAGCACACTGATTTTTTTTCGGATTTTCAATGGTATCGTAGATGTTCTCAATAAAATATATATTCATTCAAACCATTCTTCTAATTATTGACCTCTTTTAAAATAATTATCATTAAAATTTAAAAAGAAGCACTTATGCACATTGCCTCATTCTGAAACATAATATACCTACATAATATTATATAGTTATGAGATAAAATAAATGATTTGTAAGATGCTAATGACATCAAAATACTTTTAATATATATACCACAAAATAAAAGTTCAGTAAGTCGAAGTATTCTATATATATACTAGCGAACCCAGCCCGCTTCGCTGGGCTAACCCTTACTTTACCTGGTGGCGAGTTACATCAATAGGCATAGCATATTCGTTTTCTTCGAGGAAAAATACATGGTCATACCAATTTTTATGACAATCGGTTGAACGGGGCCGAAGTCGATATTTGACAGCGCCGCCTGGTGGCGAGTTACATCAATGGACATAGCATATTCGTTTTCTTCGAAGAAACATACATGGTCATACCAACTTTTATGACAATCGGTTGAACGGGGCGGAAGTCTATATTTGACAGCGCCGCCTGGTGGCGAGTTACATCAATGGGCATACCATATAAACCTTCTCCGTGGAAAAATACATATACATACCAATTTTCATAATCATCGGTCCAATAGTTTCTGAGTTCATCGATTTCATATATACAAACATCCTTCTATATATATATAGATATATATATATAAATTATGGTTCAGACTTTGTGTCCATAACTCGTTTTCGTACAATAAAAATGTAACAATCCTTATAACAACGTTACATTCCAATTAATTTTTCAATTATGGTTTCATCTGCATTCATTATAATTACCACCAGTGTGATGTTGTTGAGATAAAATATGAAAGATTATGTTTGGTTAAAATGTTAAATAACACGTCTGAGAGTGCCTTGAGAAGAGAATTCTAACCGAGTTTGTTAACTTCATAAGCACACTGACGAGTTGCTCAACTAAAGAGTTAGTTTTTATATTATAATAAATAAGTAGAAATTCTTCATATACTCATATATAGCAAGCTACTATCTTGCTCTTCTTTCTAAACTTTCCAAAATCATGATGATTACTAAATATTGCTACCTGGCTATGTTCAAATAAAATCCTCAGGATTCCTATTCATAAGCTCGAAGAGTGGCGGACTAGACCATTGTACGTGTGTATGTTGACAGTTGTGTTTATTTTAAAATATTAAGTAAGTGTGATACTCAAACTTTATTAGTTTCTTTGTAAAGTAGGTAAGTGCTTTTTGTGTATTCTTAATTAGAATCACATTCAACCTTTTTGTTAAAAAAGCATATAGGGTAAAGGGTAATTTTTTTTTATTTGTATTCCAGAATAGCAATCGAAAAGGAGGAGATAGTAAATGGTAAGTTTGCATAGATCTAAATGGTTGGCCATTCTTCACAAGTGGGAAGATATGAGGAACGCTAAAAAAAGAGCAAGAGAGCGCGTCTTCTGGCTCTCTCACTTTTTTGCATATTTTTGGACTAAACAAAACATTCAGTTCTGAGCAATATTGGAGATAACCAAGCATCACCAGTATCACAAATTAATCACCAGCAATTCATATTAGGCTCATGATTACAATCAATTCAAACTCCAAATGACTATATGTATTTGTTATTAATATATTTCGTTATGGATTATTACTAATTATGATATGGTGTTATTCAATAGTACTCTTTATCCAAAGTTACACACATACATGACTGATTTTTAGTGAGAGATTATCGAAGATCTATGAAGCTAGGAGAGGTATTGATGTTACACATTTTCATATGTTACTCTTATTATATTACAACATCATAAAAAATTTTAGATTTTAGAGTAAAATTCCGATTTAATTTACGTGTATACAAAAGGAGAAAATTAATATTGAATAAAATATCTATAAAAAATACTTTCAATTACACATTTAACACAAATTACTTATAAAAAGAAATGCAAAACTGCAATTACTGTATAAAAAAGTGAACAATGTTTTTTTGTATTTGTTGAAAATTCTTACAGTATTATTAAATGAAACTTTTCAACGTTAAATAAAAATACGAGACATTCTTTAAGCAAAATTTAAGAGGCAAATAAATCGTAATTGTTTACAAAGTGTCTGGATTTGTCTTAGTAGATCCTTAAATAAAAATATACCTACATTGTGCTTTGTTTTTCTAGATAGATAACTGTTAAAAAGATGATAAAATATTCTGTCACCAAAATACATTAAAATGTCGTCTTAAGTTTACGACAATATAAATGCTTTAGCAATGTTAGTTCTCGTACAAGTTTATAAAATATGTCACCTCAAATGTCTCAGTTAGTCTAAGTCGTTATTTATGTGTGTATATATATATATATAAATTATTATGCTTAAATACAGTTGTATTATTTATTTTATTTTATTTATTTATACTCTTTATTGCACACCACAACACATGAGGAAAAAAAACAAGAAATACATAAACGAAAATACATTGTAAAGTACAAAAGGCGTATTAGGGATTATATTATCCCTATGTCGGAGAGGGCTTCACAAACATATAAGTAACGAATACAAATTATATCTCTAAATATTTTTAGATTAAAATCTTTATACTTTGTATACATTTAGTGACATCGTCTGAATGTTGTTGGCCAAGGGTGCACATAATTCTTCAACTATATTTTATTTTCATAGATCATTGATAAGATTCAATTTGCTATGTCCAATAGGTATATGTTTGAACAGATTATGACAGCTTCCTTAGACTATTCTACTAAAGTAAGTCCTTTTATATTTTTATAACCTGTGTCACAATATAATACTTCACCTTGTTCTATATTCTTCCTTGTATAGTACTCTAATGCGAAACCTATGTCCGACTCATATTTGTATATGAGTTCTACATTCAACTGGCGCTGCATTTCAACTGAAATTGTAGACTATGAAATATGAAGTTCTTCAAGTAAATGACGCAATTTTATGATAACAGAGTTTTCAAGTTTATAAATAAACTGATTTCTATTTCATGGTAATATTGATTTTAAAACTGATACAAGCTAAACTACTATAAAACCAATATTTACTAGCACATCGCAATAGCCAGAGGCGCTGATATAATTTTCAACGGTTATTGAGATTTTTGCCCTCCGGTAATAAATAGCACTTTGAAAATTCAGTTTATCTGTAATGTAGAGCTATAAAAGACATGCAGCATTAAAGTCAGATCCTCTTTTACTTAAAACGAGATTATACAGAAGTTGTGGCTTCATGTACAACAAATTTTAATAATACCTATCTTTATTTCGTTTTCTTAAATGATGCTCTGATCTGAAGGTCAGTTACACTGTTTGAGTGATTGATTCTAGATTTTTCTAACTTTATTATTATTATTTTTTTTATTCCTAAGTAGCATTTTGAAGTAAGGCATTATTATTAATGTTATACCTTAATTTTTTAAGTATTTCTGTATTTTTTTATATTACCTACGGAAACGTGAAAAGACATTTTATAATATTATTAAAATTTTCCGGGCTGAGATGCCTTGGTCTAGCGGATCTTGTAGGTCCTGACGTTTCGACGGACACTGTGGTCGTAATCTTCAGATCTTCAGAGTCAGCAACACGCCACCAGCCAAGACACTACTACAAACCTCTGAAGATGACGACCACAGTGTCCGTCGAAACGTCAGGACCTACAAGATCCGTTAGACCACGGCATTTCAGCCCGGAAAATTTTAATAATATTAACTCCGGCCGTGAAAGCCTCAGCATTTATTTACATTTTATAATTATTATTTATTAAATAGCTAGAAATAATTAAATATTGTTAAAAATTTAATTCCATTGCTTTGACCAAATTAGAAAATAATAGATTTTAATTATAACAATATGAAATATACCTGTAATGGTATTAGATTTTAATATGATAATTGTTGTATATTTTAAATGATAATGAAATTTGTAGGTATAACTGTAATGGGTAATGGATATTTAAAAAAATATATATATTATGTTTCAAGAAAAATCATGAAACGAAATATACACACTTAATTTTTACACATACACACACACACACACACACACACACACACATTTTTGTAAGAATGTAAAGAAAAACCCGCCCTCAGGTCATTTACAACCTGGTTTGTCTTCAACTAATAATAAACAAGCGACCTTTGTCTACGTAAGCGACACCAAAGTAAAAAAAATTGCAATAAACTAATAATATAACCAAGTACTGTATGCAATGTGAAATATATATATTTTTGATAAATATTCGAGTTGGCAGAATATTGTCTTTATTAATGCTGCATAGTCGGCTCTAATGTGTTAAGGCGTCCTCATCATTGTCTCCGGATAAAAAATCATTGTCTCCGGATAAAGACGGATTTTACCAATATCATGTCACAGCTTGACAGATTAAAGATAACCGTTTAGTTTTGACGTTTATTTGTCGTACATATTGATATACAATTGTATCTTTAAGTAAAACAATAAAATAAAACACTATTATGATATTAAATCTTACAAGTACTTGATATGACATATTTACACTCTTAAGAAGCAGGCGGAGAGAGTTTATTAAAGAATAGTTCACTTGACACTTGATGATTTTATTTTCTTATTTAGTTAAAATAATAAAGGAAGAATAAAATAGTCAACGTGTTACAAAATATATTAGTATATATTTTTTTTCGTATAATTTTATATACTTATTACATTTTTATATAATTTACTTTTCGAAATAATCCTCTTCGGCTTATACTTTTTATGTGGTCAAGTCAGCATATTTTCTTGTTCAAAAACCAACATCACTAAGTGTTCCAAGGCAGTCATCCATCCTTCCCGAATATTGCTTCACTTTGGTAATCGGATAGGAATACATACAACATAGACTTTGTGTTTGGAAGATAATTAATTCGAATTTTAAGTCTTGTTTCCAAATAATAGTGTTATTTGGAAACAAAATAAGTAAATAAGTACTTGGTATAAATTTCAAACTCAACTCTGTTTCTCAGTTTATTTTAATGCTGAGCTGAGCTTTTTATTTTAAAGACATTAAAAAATATTTGACGGTTTAAAAGTACAGTATTATATTGCAGATATAGACGTTAAAAACATGTTAATGGGTGTGATAACATTAAAAATGGCTAATATTAGGAGTGCATTTAAATGCTAAAAATTATTTATCTATACTAGTTCTTTATTGCTATAATTATATTAAAAAAAAAAATGCATTTTTACCAGAAATACAATCTCTATCAAAATGTTAATTGATGTCAATTTTATAAAAAAGATTTTTTCATTGTCAAAGCTGCTATCAGCTCGGAATATTAATTGCCATAAGCTAAACAGATAAAAACCCAGCGAACTTATCTAAATCCTAAATTTCATAAAAACTTTATAGAGCATTATATTTCTACTCCACTTTGTAACAGAATGTTTATTGTAACCTCAATCTGAAAATGACAAATATTGTAAGGGAAGATGTATTTGATCGGAAGCAGTATTATTAAATGTTTAATTTCTATGGAAAGGATTTTAAAGCTCAGCAAAAATGTTGACATAGAAGAATATTACTTAGAAATTCTGTTACCGTGAATTTTTTTTGCAATTTTCCTCAATTTTATTAGCTTTTCTCTTATTATAATTATTTAATTTATGTTTTTCTGTATATCGTCTTTTGATAAATTTGATAAATAAACGATCCTTTTTTTATTAAATTTCTTTATATGTTTTTTGATATGGAACACTTAAATTAAAGGTACTGGTTATATATAACTATTAAAATAATACACAACAGGTCTGTTTATTCATAGCAATATAATAATTGTTGAAAGATTTTCTTCCACTCAGTGAAACGAGTTTGCACAAATTTATAAGAACTCTTTATTTATTTGAAAAGTTTTATTAAAATCTGTATAACGAGTTTCATAAGTCTTTGATTCCAAATTTCGTTTACCTTCTTTGGTGAATTTGTGTTAAAAGTTCTAATTAGTAAGAAAGTTCGCTGACATGTTAAAAAAGATCTGACATCCATCTGATGTTTAACATGCAACTGAACTGAAAATAGCGAATTATTGTCTTAATAATGCCTCAACCGACACTAGCAAGGATTCGAACACGCAACCTCTGGGATAAACCGTCCCGTTGCTCTACCAATTGAGCTACCGTATTGCTGTCCGCCTTGGTGAGTTAAGCATTCTATATGTGACCGTCCAATAGATGTCACCACCGTCCCGATAAAGACGGTCCCCGCCGAATGACTGCCCGTATCGGTTTATTTTTCATTCTATATTTATATAAATCCCTTATAATATTTTATCGCGATCATTAATGTTTGCTTGTGAGCATGTTTTTTTTAGCTTTTTTTAAACCAAGAAATATGGAAATATTAAAATCGCAATTTATGAGAGGTTATAGGCCTCTTCTTGTATTATCTGTTTAAAAAAAATAACAGTGAATTTTCATTTATTTAGTATTCTTTTTTATGTAAAATTATTTCTATTAAGTTTCTTATTTTACAAGTTTACTTTAGTTTAGATCGTTTTATAAGATACTTCATATGTAACATCTGATTAAGATTATTGTAAAATAAAATTAATTGTAAAAAAATATTATTTCATTTATATAATCCTCTATTTTATATCTTACTTTTAATATTATTCTACTTAAAAAGAAAAAATATAAAAACAAAACATAGCGAATTTAGTTTTATTCACAAATTCAACGTATTTTGTGATAAAAATCAAATTAAAAACTCTGGTTATTAATCCAATCTTTGATATCAATAATTGTCTTTCATTTCCCTTAAGCAGCAATTACGATAAGAGTTGTCCAGACGATAATTGAATAACGCCGGGAGTCTTTGAATACTGAACAACCTTCACAAGGCACCTTTCTTGACAGGGTATTTATTATACAGCATGTATTCTAGTAAACTAATTAATTGGACTTATTAAGATTAACTGATTTTAAAGGACTATTATTATAATAGTATATTTTATTAAATTGTAGTCAGAACATCAGTTTCTGTAGTTCTTGTATATGTATGTGTAGTTCTTGTATCTGGGCCCTGTTATTTTCCCTGAACTTGATATTAATCACATGAGAGTGATTTATATCCAGTTCATAAGATATTTATTGTGATAGCAAGAAAAAATTTTCTTAACTCAACGAAAACAGAATACATTATATGTAGTTTATTAAATGACGTCACCATCTAAAACAGGTCACTTTTAATTAATATTGGGTCTATGAATACTTTTAATATTAATATTTTTTGTGTCTATGAACACTGACTTCAAAGTGAAGAATATGGTTTGATTTTAAACCATAATCGTGGTACTTGGTAGTTCCTTCAACAAAGTTAAATCCACATATTATGATGACATAAATAATTAGTTCTTCATTTAAAAAGACCAATAGAATTGAAGAAATAACTTCAATAGAATTACTGAAATTCAGTAGTGTAAGCTTTTATAAGCTTTTCAATTATCTTTTATAAAGTTTCTTTATATTCAAAATCTTAATTTGAAAAATACGATTGTGTAGGTAAATGTATGTAGTTTTAAAGAACGAGATGGAATTAACAGGAGAGCTGATTGTTTTTATTATTATAGAAAATATATGTTAGTGATGTCAGTCTGACGATTTATTTGAGACATAATATATGTATATACTATAGTCATTACTACTCATTTCATTGTAATTTTAATTATTATTTATTAATCATATCAAAATATAATTGTTTATTTCATAATGTTATAATTGAAAGCTTTTAATAATGTCTAATTTGATCAAAGCAATGGAATGAAATTTATAACAATATTTAATTTTTCCCAGCTATTTTTTAGCTTATAATTATTAAACTCTTTAAAGAAAGTCTTGAAAGTGAAACAACATTTAGTAATGATTGCGACATAAAATATTGTATTATTAATAGTTGTAATAAATATAAAGATAGCAAAATTTAAATTACAAATTGGCGAAAGATTGTGGTTAGTATTTTTTCTAGTTATTAAATAAATTAACAAATATTTAAAAAATATATATGTAGCAGTGCTAGTTGTCCTTATCATGAACTAGTGAGATATATTTTTATAAATAACACATATTTTAAGTAGATGAAGACGAAATTCCCTAAAACTGACCTAAAACTGATGTCATCCTAGTTCTGTCTTTCTAACACAGTGAGCTCTATAGCCATGGACTATAGATGAAACTTAGATGAGCTTTCTTTTTTTTTAAATTCTAATTAAGATTGACTGACCTAACTTTATCTTAGAAATTTGTCTTAAATGTAATATTCTTTGAAATAAATAAATTTCTTATAATTCTCTCACTTTCTTTTATATATTTTTCATTGGATTTTCGATCCTTATTCAAATATTAAAATAGTCTTTGATGTTTCATTAATTACCAAATTGTTAAATAGTTGTATAAAGTCGTTTAGCTTGTCTCAGTTATTATATTGAATATTACAATGAAATATTAATCGAATTATTTATAAACCTCGATAAATCTGTTAACACGACTGCTATATTTATTCAAATAGCTTTACCTTAACAGTTGAATCAGGGGAATAATTTATTCATGTATTCTATTAGAATATGACTCAGCATAAATGTCACATTTCAGTATTACTATGTGAGAATACTGAACAAAGTGAAGTATTGCGTAATGACACGTTTTAAAAATATAAAAGTATATACTTTATTAGAACTGTCTAAGGAAGCTCTCATAACATTAAAATAACAGAAAGATGTATTCTTTGTGCTCTGTGTACTACTCACCAGCATCAATCAGCGGTTATCACTAGGTTTATACATAAAATAATACTTTGCAAGAATCGATACATGTGACATATAAGAGCTTTGAGGTGACGCTTTTTACGTATTCTCTTTTATATCCACTTCAATCTATGAAGTTAGATTAGCTTCATAAATCTCTCATGCATGAACTTCTATGAGAGCTAACACTGCTAAAGCATTTATTTATATTGTCATAACTTTGATGATAATATTTTTTCACCTTTTTTTATCGTTTAAAAAGGAAATACTATATAATTAATATTTAATTATATACTATACAGGGTTATTTGTAATTAGTTGAGCACCTTTTGCAGGCAGCCCCTCTACATAAATCCTAACAATATTTGTTCTACGACTTTTTAAAATTAGTAGTTTTAAAAATTTAGTTTTTCCCATACAAAATTTATTTATTGCCTCTGAACGTGCATTAAACTTGAGCAAAGAGAGGCCACGCCACTTGTCAAAATATGTGCCAAGGCCACGTGCATCCGGGCGTGGGGTGGCGGGGTGACGCAGCGGCGGCTATGCACGTTAGAACTTGATCATTTTCTAAGGTGTAATAAAAAATAGCATCGTTTTCCACTTTTATTTATTAAAATATTTTCTACAATAGTCGAAACACATATTGTCTAACTGTTTAAGAATCTAATGTGTTAGCTTTTATACATGTAGTAGTTTGGTTTTGACTAAAAATAAAGATATAATTTGTTGATTTGACTAAAACAATTGAATGTCTGTATAGAAGTTTAATTGATAAAATAAATGTAATATTGGATACTGATTTGAGTAAGAATAAGAAGTATATAAATCGCAGCTCGGTTAAGAGAAGGCATTGTGTGAAATGGGAGTACAAGTTGTGGGGTGGTATTATTGTGATAAAAGTGCAACAGTTATAATAAACCGCTGAGTGTGAGATCGAGAAACTAAGTTGTGTAGCAGTGATAATTAAGTGTTTAAATGGTAAACGGTTTAGTGTATTTGTGAACAGTGTCATAAAGTGCTTTAAAGAATAGAACGACTGTCGTTGGCGATTCTTTGTGGTAAGAGAGTTCCAATAGTTCAGAAGTGGGATTCACTCGGGCATTAAAACCACAAACTACCTACAAGATAAGTTTATTGAAGCTACAAAATCACATCGAGCAAAAAAAATGAAGTGATATTATTATTTGAAACGCATACTACAAGATAATAACAAAGAAGTTCCAGAATCAATACAATCAATCAATAGTTGATAATCAATGGTTGTAAATCAATCAATCAAGTTAAATTTGTTATCTCAAACCTTCAAAATTGAGATCTACCCTCATATCAAGAAAATCGAGTGAAAATACCTATTTAATCGCTTATGCAAGTCGTTTATTAGATTATGTGACAAACCATTGGAAGAATTCTACGAAAGAAGGAATCGTTGCTAATGAAGAAAGAAGGAAATGAGAAATTATGGCGGTGACAACGCGGCGCGAATGGTGGTAATGGCGCGGTGTGAATGGCGGTAATGGCGCGGCGCAGATAGCGGTGATGGCGTGGCGCGGATGGCGGTGATGGCGCGGGGCGGATGGCGACGAAAGCGCAGCGCGGTTGGCGCTGATGGTGTCGCTGTTGCTGATGGTGTTGGTGTTGATGGCGGTCGTGGCGATGGCAGCTATGGTAGCGGTGCTGGCATGGCACGTGGCGAGCAACACGTTGATGTCTGCGCAATTTATCCATCATCGATCACGTCACAGCATAAAGGTGATTCGTTTCGATTTACATCCAATTTTTGCGCTAAATACTCGATAGTTAAAGAAAACTAAGCGATTAAATATAGTGGTAAGCACTTTATTATTATTGTTGAGATAACTAGTATTGAGAATAGCGATCAACCTTCACGATCTTGTTTTTTTTAACTTTTACTGATAATTATTTCTCTTTAACTTGACGTATTTTGTTACGTATTATGATAAGACGCGAAATTATTTTATCCCGGATTTTCGTAAACGTGAGTGTTTATTTTAAACTTGGAAAATAATGTTTTAAACTTTGGTTTTAAATAATTTCGTTTTAAATTCGGTATTCTTAGCTATTATTTGTGCTTATTTATGTATTAATTCAATTCGGTATTCTTTATTATATTATTATTTATGTATTAATTCAATTCGGTATTCTTAGCTATTATTTGTGCTTATTTATGTATTAATTCAATATATTTAATATGTAGAATACATTAAGATGATAAAAGTAATTACTTTGATTAGTTTTCTAAAAAGTATTATATGTCGATGAGGGTTTTGTTGTCTGATCACTCACATGAGGCCGATAAGCCAACTTTTGAGTAGTATTTGGTACATTGAGGATATTGAACTGACTATGACTAGTGACATCAAATGCTCACATGAGGCCGATAAGCCAAATGATGAGTGTAGCATTTGAGGTATAGGGACATCAAGCGCTCACATGAGGCCGATAAGCCAATTTTTGAGTAGCGTTTGAGAAGATCAAATACTCACATGAGGCCGATAAGCCAACTTCTGAGTAGTATTTGGTACATTGAGGATATTGAACTGACTATGACTATGACTGATTATGTTTATGAGGCAAAATTTTTGTGGCCAGTAGATTTTTTGTTTTTTTTGAATGAGGCTGCTGAGCCAGATTGAACACGTAATCAGACAACTTTTAAGTCTATAAATTTCAAAACATTCTCTAAATTGGAGGACCAATTATTTGTATATGATGGCCGAAAAATGTATAAATATTAATGTATCATAATATATAGACTTTAGATTAGATTTTGTGAATTTACAATTATAATAATTAGATTTACAAATTACTTCAGAATTAGTATTGTAAGTAAATGGTTTTTAATAACGAGCGGACTCGTTATGTTTAGGATGGCCGAGCTGTTAGCTTTTATACATGTAGTAGTTTGGTTTTGACTAAAAATAAAGATATAATTTGTTGATTTGACTAAAACAATTGAATGTCTGTATAGAAGTTTAATTGATAAAATAAATGTAATATTGGATACTGATTTGAGTAAGAATAAGAAGTATATAAATCGCAGCTCGGTTAAGAGAAGGCATTGTGTGAAATGGGAGTACAAGTTGTGGGGTGGTATTATTGTGATAAAAGTGCAACAGTTATAATAAACCGCTGAGTGTGAGATCGAGAAACTAAGTTGTGTAACAGTGATAATTAAGTGTTTAAATGGTAAACGGTTTAGTGTATTTGTGAACAGTGTCATAAAGTGCTTTAAAGAATAGAACGACTGTCGTTGGCGATTCTTTGTGGTAAGAGAGTTTCAATAAATGAAAAAACAATAATAATATCATGACAATAAAACAATAAGTTACTTACGAATTTCTTTAAGATGGCGCGTAACAGAAAAACGTCATAATTTTCATAAATATTAATTAATTAAAACGTAAGAAGTGAATAGACTGTTTCTGACGTATAATATTCTCATAGAAGAAACACATAGGTAAGTACCATAAAAACAGACAAATGTACACAATCCACTTTAAAAATAATAACTTTAGGCTTCTTAACATGTTGGATCGTCACTATATCACAAATAAAATTATTCTTCATCATGGTTTCTGCTGTTTCGAGTTGCTGTTCGTTCTAGTTATAGCAAAACAGACCTTGTACAGATCAGGACCCCAATGCTC